>JAFEMH010000127.1:442500-455000 GCA_022495995.1 Adenophora triphylla var. japonica | reverse complement strand
CAGTCGACCTAGCTCATTGTCGACCTACGTGGTCCCGATCTAGCTATCATTCGACATACGATCCAGATTCTATTCGGGTATGGTCCGACCCTATCCATTAGTCAGGTCGACCTGAATCCAAACAGACGACCTCGACCTATGATACTACGTCTGTAGCGATGCGTGAATTTTTCGAATAACAGAGTCGCCACCTATATTATTTGTTTGGAAACATAGGAAAACCATTTTGAAAAGAGATTTGAGGGTTCGGGGGTTAAGTTATCGAATGGGTAGGTCGAGGAGCATCCATTCCACCCAATCCGGAGATCGGTCTTGCCAATTGAGTATTATCAATCTTTTTAATTACTAATTAAATAAATAACAAGAAAACCCTAATCAATTTCTTGATTAGGAATGTCGGATTGTATGCTTCGAGATCGCCTTCATCGATTGAAGGGACTCTAGGCTAATCCTTTTGATGGGATTACACCACTCTAAAAGCCAATAGAGAGAGATTAAGAAGAAAAGAGTAAAAGTATAGGAGTTTACCTAGTTTAGGGAGGATTTGATTTAGAACGTGGTTCTAAGATGTTTCCTCGATCGAGAAGTGATTTGGGCAGAGTTTCGACTCAATATGAGAGTCAAATCTTGATGCGGACAGAGCTTTGCCTCAATCCTTGATTCGGGTTTGGATGTTTGTTGATCAACAGGGTTGATAAACAAACTTTAGGTGATTTTAGGGAGGTTTTGTGAGTGATTTGAAGGAATCTTTCGTGGAGAGAAACCAACAAATTGTGTGTGTTGTGTGGAAATCTGGACCTCTTGATCCTTGGAAGTCACCAAGTATTTATAGGAGTTTAAGAGGTAGAGGTGGAGAGGTAAAACACTCCTAGGAAGCTTCCAGAACTCAATTCTGATTGGAGAACCGGATTAGATGAGGTTTATCAAGAAAAGAGTTTGGGACGGAGAAGAATTGTGATTCTGCACATCCTGTCGAGGGGATATCTCGCGCGAGATATGATATCTCGTGCGAGATATCTAGTCTGATGACTATTTTGTCCTCTTCAGTTTATTCCGTTAGTCAGTTAGGTCCAAAACTAACGAGGTTAGTTAGAAACTTAACGAAACATGACGAAACTGATATGCTTTCATCAAAACATAAAAGAGAGACGAAGAGTAGTGTAACCATGAATTATTGGTTCAGAATGGGGTGTCTACAGAGCCCCTCGGCGACAGGTCTTATGAAAGAAGAAGTGTCGTCGATAGAAAAGACATCATTCTGAACATTGGGATGGTCGTGCCGCACGGCTGCCTACGTATCTCTAAGAGAGAATCAGACCAAACGTAGTTCGACTCCAAAACACTAAAAAGGCTATTTTAGGTATTTTGAAAAGCATTTTTGAAAATCGAAGAGGTATTTTTTTGAAAAGGTAAAATCATACTGAGGAATCAAGGACTTGACCCAATTCTGATGATACCCGGTTTGTTGATGAAGTTGTTGAAGTGCGCCGTCCGAGGTTACTGACGTAGCTTATTGTTGCCGAGGTCACGGACTTTGTTGTCGTTTCCGAGGTCACGGACTTTGTTGTCGTTGCCGAGGTCACGGACTTTGTTGTCGTTGCCGAGGTCACGGACTTGAAGTTTGCTGCCATCACAGACTTTGTTGAGGTTGCCGAGGTCACGGACTTGAAGGTTGCTGCCATCACAGACTTTGTTGATGTCGCCGAGGTCACGGACTTGAAGTTGCTGCCGTCACAGACTTTGCTGGTGTCGCCGAGGTCACGGACTTGAGGTTGCTGTCATCACAGACTTTGTTGATGTCGCCGAGGTCACGGACTTGAGGTTGCTGCCATCGCAGACTTTGCTGGTGTTGCCGAGGTCACGGACTTGAAGTTGTTGCCGAGGTCACGGACTTGAAGTTGTCGGTTGAGATGGAGGTTCTGTCGGCCCCTGTAATGCAAGGATATATGTACGATGGTCTCGGATGGACCCAAATGATTCTTACCTTTCTGTACCTGTCAGCACATAAAGATTCCAAATAGATTTTCCAGATTTTAGTTGTTTAGCTGGACTTACGTGGTGGTGCACACGTCTGTTCGTGTGAATGGCCGGTCGGACATTTTGGTGGTGAGTTTTATGTATGAGTATAGGGTATATGGATATGTATAGGGACATTTGTATGGATTCATATTTGAGATGGGTGAACTGTATGAGTGAACTTGTGTTTGACAAGTTGGGACCAAATCAGGTTTTGCAGAATATGTTGTTAGTCAGCAAGGCTGAACTGTTTCTTCATTGTTGTAGGATTTTGATGAGTAACCTTTTGTGAACACATCTAGGCTTGTTGAGAATCTTCATTCTTACTTCTCCTTGAGTCGGGTCTCTAGGAGGCAAACGACTACACATCTGTCGACTGTCGTAATGGCTCTATGTTGCAGGCTCTTTGCTGTCTCAAGCCCCAAGTTGCTTGCAAGTGGTAGATGACTTTGTGAACAGGCTTGTGAAGCTGCTCTCTTTGATTTGAAGGTGATCGAAGAAGACCCTCCTTGTTGATTTGATTTGAAGAAGATCGAATGACACTCGATGAAGAAGGCTGAAGAATACTCTCCCTTTGTCCTTTGATTTTTTTTTCTTAGTGCGCACCCTGGTTTTTGCCTAGACCGCCCTTTCGGGTTTTCAATCTAGCGGGCATCTCTTTTGCGTCTTTTTTTTTCATTTTTCTTTGATAGTATGTAACTCGAAGAGAACTCAGAGAGAGAAAATCTTATTGAGGAGAGAGAAATGAGATCTCAAGTTAGTTTAGGAGAGACGGACTCTATTTTTTGGAAGGTGATCCAAGCATTGATTTTTTGGGGGAGTGTATTCTCTGATGATGAGAGTGAGGAGCAAAGAGGAAAGCCCCTAATGCAGATTCGATTATTTTGAAGAGTTGAAGTAGAGATTGACTGGGGTAGGAAAGGTGAGGAAGCCCCAGTTTTGATGCTTGGATTTCAAGAGTGTGTATGAGAGTGACTAACAGGAAGCCCCTAGACTCAACAAAGAACGCTACATGGCTCAAAGGTCTAGAAAAGTTGTTCTACTTTTAATGGACCTTGCTTCATCTAGAAATTTCTAAACAAGATTGAGGAGAAAGCCAATCATTAGTATGACTTAAGGGTAAACATTTTTCTTGATACTGAAAGTCTTCTTCACTTGATGTAGGAGGATTTTGAGGAATCCTCTTTTCTTTTGTTGGTATCACTTGACTCCTCTTCTTTGTGGGAGAGTCCTTCTTGCCTTTGTTGAAATTCCATCCTTGTTGTGGGGCGATGAAGGCTTGAGAGTGTTTTTTTTTTTTTTTTTTTTTTTTTTTATGCTCTATTTTTGCCTAGGACAATTTGAGGAGTTTCGTCCTAGCGAGCTTTTTATTTATTTTTTTTGTACTCTCAAAGCCTTGAGTTGAGTAGCCTCACTTTTCTTTGGATGAATGTTGACAGCAGCACCTTTGGCTTTCTTCGCTTGTTGGTCTCTAACTTTCAGTAGGGGTAATGTTTAACCCTTAAGCCTCCTAATGATAACTTGCTTTTTAAAGTCACTTAGAAGTTTCTATTTTTGCGATGATTTAGGGAATGGAAGGTCCATTATTTTGCATGAGTTGAATGATATTCATGAGGTAGAACAACTTTAGGGAAAGTGTTTAGGAAAAGAAATTACTTTAATTTATTGAGAAATTTAAGAACAGACTCGATAGTTTAGAAGACACAAACTAGAGGAGGTGAGGAGTACTAGAAAGACAGAACGACTCTTCGAGTTCATACTTGGAAATTTAAAACCTAATCTACTTCTATCAAAGGAGAAAGGGAGAGGATAGTGGTAGCCCCAAAGTGGTAAGTGTAGATTTCTTCTTGGAGCTTCATCTTCTTCATGGATTACGAGGGAGAGGATTGGTGATGACGTTAGGACGTTCTAACTCTCCATTGTCAAAGAGGTCTTGGATGATGTCCTTCAAGTGGTGGCAAGAGTTGGTGTCGTGGCCGGTGAAGTTGTGGTATTTGCAGAATAAGTGATGAGCATGATTCGGACCCATATCCTTCGGAGGACCACCTTCCCTTGGTTTGATTTTTTCATTCTGGACAAGCACATCGAAGAGTTCTTCTTGAGTGATTCCTTCAATTTTGTCGTAGTGCCTCTTTTTCTTTTCGGGAGGAGGGACAGCAGAATACTTGCCGGTGTTGGGGCGGCTGAGTGCAATAGCGTTGACTGAAGCATCCTTACTTGTGGTGGGCTTGTTGTAGCGGAAAGTACTTTCCTTCTTTTTGCTTTTTAGGAAGTCGTCAACCCTAATTCCGGACTCGAGGAGTTCATTGAAACTAGGAAAGTAGTTACCGGCGAGCTTCTCTTGAAATTCATCACGAAGGCATTGAAGGAAGATGTGGATTTGCTCTTTGAGAGTAGGCCTTTCGACGATTTCTGTGAGTTTGAGTCTCCATCTTCTAGCAAATTCAGCAAAGGACTCATTTGCATGTTGCTTGGTTTGTTCAAGATCCCTCCTAGTAGGGCGGTAAGTGGAGTTGTCTTCAAACTGCCTTTGGAAGACCAAACATGCGGATGACCAATCAAGCCTTGTAGTCGTAGGAAGAGACATGTACCAATCCCTTGCAGCACCTTCTAAAGTTTGAGGAAAGCATTGGGCCAAGATTGTGTTATCAACGCCCATTGGAAGCATGGCCCAAGTGTAGGTCTCAACATGAGCTCGAGGACAGGCAGTACCATTGAACTTGGCAATATCTGGTGTCTTGTACTTGCGAGGAAACTTGGTGATGGATTGTTGAAGAGCATCGGGATCAAATGGAACGAATGACCCCTTGGAAGTGTCAAGAGTCGCAAGCTTCTTCTCGAGGTAGTTCTTAGTAACATGGTCACCAAGTTTAGTAGTTTCACCACTGCCTTCTTTCTTGGTTTTAGCACCCTTGGAGGTATGTTCCTCATCATCGGAGGAGGATGAGGAAGAGGATGAATCGGATTCTTCCTTTTTCTTGCTTGACTTCTTGGGTTTCTTATTCTGCTTGGTATAGGATTCCTCTTCATCGGAGGAGGATTCCACTTTCTGCTTTTGTTTTCTTCCTTTCTTGACTTTTAAATCGTTGAGTTCTTTCATGAGGGCGGCCATTTGGGCGTTTTGCTCATCAATTTGCTTACTTTGTTCATCCAACCTAGTCATGGCTTCGATGAGTTGGACCTTAGCATCATTGAAATCGGCCTCGGTGGTAGAAGGAGAAGCAGACATCGTGTCGAGCTTTGGCGAAGAACCTAGACGTGTAGCAACCGTGTTAAACCATGATCGAGTCCCAACCAGTCGGCTGAATAGAGTGTATGAAGGCTTGAAGGTTTGAAGGTTTTGGCCAAAACACGAAAAGACCGAACACTTATCTCGTACGAGACAAGTAGTCTCGCGCGAGACTTCACCACGGAAAGTCACAATTTTCTGATTTTAACCCTAATTTTGGTCGGACGGAAAATCCGTTTTGGGGGTTTCTAAAGTTCAAGAACCAAACCTAGGGACCTAGGGGTCGGAGTAATCCAAAGTAACATCAAGTTTTGTGCAATAATTTTGATGAGAAAATTTTCTCTTTTTAGGGGCAAATCCGAAGGGACAACCGTAGGGACGTTTCCGAAGGGACAATTCCGAAGCGAAAATTTATTGATTTCTTTTCCGTGGATTATTGCACAAAACGATCTTGACAAGGGATTACAAGGACTCCAAGATCAAACCGACCGGTCAAGGAGTGTCTTAAAAAGTCAATCTACATGATATGTGGCGATGCAGGGCTGGAAGGCTAGGCTCCCCGCGATATGACAATCTAGGTGGATTGAATACGCGGAGTGGGATGATCCAACTTCGGAGAGACCGACGACTAGGTGGTTACCGTCATCCGTCCTTAGTGTGGGTCCCGGGTTTATAGAGGGTATGTAGTGCAATGACAGTTATATATGAGTGCGCGTGTGTGAGAGTCAATCTAGGTGATAGAGTAAAATAGAAAGTTTTTTTTTGAAAACGAAAGAAAACAGATAATGGCCGCACCAAGTGGTTGCCTACGTTTCTCCCAAATTTGGAGAGACTCAGGCCGTCGTAGTTCCACTTAAAGAGATAGAGAGCGAGAGAATAAGTAAATTACAACTCCCGAATCCTCCATGGACCGGATTTTAAATTAAAAAACCAATCGCACGCAGGTATATAGTTCGAGTAATTAAAATTATTCTACCCTGCAAAGTTAGCACAAGCAAAATAATAATAATAATTTATTTTTGAATTTTCTGGATTTTTGAGAAAATTTTTGAAACTGAAACTGTTTTTTTTTTTATTTTTGTTTTGTTCTAAATGGTAGTCAAACTTTTTTTTTTTAAAAGAAGAGTCAACTACAATTTTTTATTTGCAGTCAAACTGTTTATAAGAATAGTCAACTGTGCTTAGGCAAGGCAATGTTTCTTTTTGTTGTTCTGCGGTCAAATCAATGACCTAAACATTTTTTTATTTATTATTTTTTTTTAATGCTATGACTCAGCGCCGCCAAACAGGAATGAAACTTTTGTTTTTTGAAGCCGAATACTAATCTCGCGCGAGATTAGTATATCTCGCGCTGGATAAGTATTTGGACAGTTTTTTTTTTTAAAACAGTGCCGAAAAATTTCAAAAAAAATTCAGAAAAATCAGATTTTTACAGAAAAATAAAAAGATTGATAATACTCAATTGTTAACGCAAGTCTAACCCTCTTAATTAATTGTCCCCAGCAGAGTCGCCAAACTGTAGCGATGCGTGAATTTTTCGAATAACAGAGTCGCCACCTATATTATTTGTTTGGAAACATAGGAAAACCATTTTGAAAAGAGATTTGAGGGTTCGGGGGTTAAGTTATCGAATGGGTAGGTCGAGGAGCATCCATTCCACCCAATCCGGAGATCGGTCTTGCCAATTGAGTATTATCAATCTTTTTAATTACTAATTAAATAAATAACAAGAAAATCCTAATCAATTTCTTGATTAGGAATGTCGGATTGTATGCTTCGAGATCGCCTTCATCGATTGAAGGGACTCTAGGCTAATCCTTTTGATGGGATTACACCACTCTAAAAGCCAATAGAGAGAGATTAAGAAGAAAAGAGTAAAAGTATAGGAGTTTACCTAGTTTAGGGAGGATTTGATTTAGAACGTGGTTCTAAGATGTTTTCTCGATCGAGAAGTGATTTGGGCAGAGTTTCGACTCAATATGAGAGTCAAATCTTGATGCGGACAGAGCTTCGCCTCAATCCTTGATTCGGGTTTGGATGTTTGTTGATCAACAGGGTTGATAAACAAACTTTAGGTGATTTTAGGGAGGTTTTGTGAGTGATTTGAAGGAATCTTTCATGGAGAGAAACCAACAAATTGTGTGTGTTGTGTGGAAATCTGAACCTCTTGATCCTTGGAAGTCACCAAGTATTTATAGGGGTTTAAGAGGTAGAGGTGGAGAGGTAAAACACTCCTAGGAAGCTTCCAGAACTCAATTCTGATTGGAGAACCGGATTAGATGAGGTTTATCAAGAAAAGAGTTTAGGACGGAGAAGAATTGTGATTCTGCACATCCTGTCGAGGGGATATCTCGCGCGAGATATGATATCTCGTGCGAGATATCTAGTCTGATGACTATTTTGTCCTCTTCAGTTTATTCCGTTAGTCAGTTAGGTCCAAAACTAACGAGGTTAGTTAGAAACTTAACGAAACATGACGAAACTGATATGCTTTCATCAAAACATAAAAGAGAGACGAAGAGTAGTGTAACCATGAATTATTGGTTCAGAATGGGGTGTCTACAACGTCGACCTACAGAGTTCAGGCGTATTTACGATTCCTTTTCTTAATGGAATTCCTACAAAACAGGAGTTATATTTGGACACGATATTTTATACAAATCTGATCTGTGATTATAGGGATTTCATACAATCCTACCACAATTATATCTCTTATCAACAACTATAAATACATGACAATATCAACCGTTCCAAGGTAATTGCTTTTTTCCCTATTGATTGCACTAGTGACTCTGTTAATAATAACATGTGTGAGAACTTCAATAACTGGATTTTGGAGGCCAGGTATTTTTTGGTATTTTGAATATATTTTGTATCTACTTGGTTACTACATGACACTAATTTTATAAATGGATCGATTGTAGGTATAAACCTCTAATCACCATGTTAGAAGCTATTAGGAAGCAAATAGGGGTTAGGATCATAGAGAAGAGGGAATCTATGATCAAAAGAATGAATGGAGGTAGAAGATTTGGACATCGAGTGATGGCAAAGCTAGAAGATTCAATAACTAAGACCAGAATTGCAATCCTTTATGGTTTGGTGATATGAACTTTGAGGTTGAGGGTACAAGGGGGGGACTATAGTGAATTTAACTACGTGGACTTGTACTTGTAGAGCATGGCAGCTTAGTGTCATTCCATGTTGCCATGACGTGTATGCTGTTACATCTATGAGAAGGGATCCACAAGACTATGTATACGAGTGTTTGAAGGGTGAAACGTACCTTAAGTGCTACGGGTAGTGAATGACCCTGAGAAGTGGCCTGACAGTGATAAGCCAATTCTGCTACCACCTCCTCAAAGAGTTGTGAAGGGAAGACCAAGATGGAATAGAAGGAACCATTAATAGCGGTGCACTTTCACAAATCCAAGTTCTGACCAAACTTGGTAGAGGACGTAGCAGTTATTTAACACTGTGAACCTCTTCAAACAATGTGTCATTTCTTTGTGTGTTTATTTATTTATTGCGTTGTTGTAACCGGCTGATAATCTCTCAACTGGTCACAACCTATTGACTCTCGTTACTGCTTACTTGTTTGTCTTACTTGGAAAAAAAAGTTATTCTTGTTGCATGAGATTTTAACTTACCTTTTGATACTCTTTACCTTACCATTTTGAGAAACTCTCTAACCGATCTTGTCATTCCACTGCTCAAACTTTATCTCACCGGTTAGCTAGAGTTGTGAGTTAATATTTTCAAAGATTTCAAGAGTTTTAGAAAAAGTTTAAACAGGCTATTCACCCCCCCTCTAGCCTGATTCCTACCAGTTGGGCCTAACATTAGTGGAAAGTAGGAAGGGATGGGAGTTCCCTTTGACCGAAGCTGATACACCTCAAATGAAGGAGGAAGACGATTGGGTCCCTGACTGGAGTGAAGAGCTATATCGTAGGTTGGTGTTGGTGGCTCGGAGGAGCATTATCAGTTGGGCCGCCTTAGGATCAGACAAGGATTACTTTATTCCGACCGACATGATGCTGGGAGGTGATGGAGAGATTGCTCCCGTACTGCCAATAGTTCGCTGTCTTAGGTACCCCGACTGGGTTATCCATAAACGGGAAAGATTTGAGTCCCAGTGTTACTACTGTAAGAAGATGACCGTCCACTGCAGAAATATCTTCCATTATGGTGGTTAAGTGTTTACTTGCTTTCTTCTTTAACTCATATACTTTTAGCTCGTTTATCTCTTTTGCTAATTGCTTCCTTTTGATCGTGCAGTTCTTACCCCCGACCAAGAAGCCAATATGAACCGTATTGTCGATCTGGGAGATAGGAGGAGGAACAAGAAAGCTAATGGAGCTGCCAATGCTCGTGCCAGCAGTGAAAAAGAGGCTGAGGATAGAAACAAGTTGCTCCCTAAGGATGGTGTAGAGATGGTCCCCATTGATGGGACTAGGCCAGTGAAGCCTATCGAGCAGGCCCCTCAAGTCCAAAAAATTGGGGGAGAAGGGGAGGTCGACACTTCGACCGAGCTGGCATCGGGATCCGATCTCCGACATGAATCCACTGGGTTAGGTCCCTAAAATATAGTAGATTTGGAGCTCAACGACGTCGAGCTAGAAGATGTTGAAGATGCTCTCCCTCTGAACCGACTGAAGAAGAGGTCGCGGGTCAACCCAGAACATGATGGAGTTGGTACTTCTAATGCCATAGCCTCTGCTTCCAACCCACCTCCACCTCAAGCTCCTCAATCCAAGAGCACCGATGATGTGCAAAATTTGGTGGAGAAGCTCAATGATGTCCCTCCACTCACTGGGATCAACAGATCCATCTGCCATTATCCCGAGCTGGGATTGGGGCAAGTGATCATGAGGAGGGCTGCAGATAGAGATCTGTTAGCCTGGTTTGCTGAGGAGGGGCTTACCCCGGAGGAGTTCAATGACAGATCGAGCCTCCTTCACTCCGAGGTAACACTTGTGTTTTCTTTAATTGTTCCTTTTCTATTTGGTTGTCATGCTTTTGATCGCTGTATTATTGACAACTGTTTTACTAACATTCTCCTTTCTGTTGTGCAGTCTCTTACTCTGATCGAGCAAGTCAAAAGTAGCCGGAGAGATGCTCTTGAGAAGGAGCAAATTGCTTCTACCAAATACTCGAGGAAGGCTAGGGAGGCCTCTGAGTTAAGGGAAAGGCTGGCTGACTCCGAGCTCCGTGCCGTTCGAGCTGCATATACAAATTCTGATAAGGAGTGCGATGAAGTCCTTGTCGATCTAAAGTTGGCACGGGAGCAGGCTACGTCTGTCAGGGCCAATATGGAGGAGGAGGCTGCTGCGTCCAAGAATGAGAAGGCCAGGCTGGAGGGAGGGAGAGAATGGTGAGCTAACCAAGATGGTACAAGATCGCAATGTGTTGGTCCCAAAGGTGGCAACAAGGGTGAAAATACAGCTAGAGGGGGGGTGAATAGCTGATTAAAATTTTTCGCCCTCTATTAAAAACTAAACCTCTAAGCTTACAAAACCTCTTGCAGTTGATAATACACATCAAGTAGAATTGTAAAATGCACAGCGGAATACTAGAGTTACAAAGTGGTTTTGATAGAGGCGGTTTGTAAAGCGGTTTTGATAGAGCAGTTGATAAGTGCGGTTTACAAACAAGTGTATTTTTGACAATGTTAACACCAAACACTATTTCACAATAATGGATAACTAAATAGAGATCAAACAGAGACAGAGATAAACAATCAGTAAGCACAAGAAATATAAATGCAGAAATATAAGAACACGTGATTTGGAGTGGTTCAATCGATAAACGATCTACGTCCACTACCAAGATGGTTAGTCTTGGATTTTCAAGAGTGATTTTACTATTGAGTATGAGAGATTACAAGTTACAAAGATCGATACTCAAATCTAAAATCTATTCTATGAAGATCAAATCCTAAGACTATAACCAGTATATCTCAAATGATTAATCTATGTGATTAAACAAGTGAGGTGTGTGTGTGAGAACAAGATCAAGGCTCTTTAAATCTTTGAGATGTAGAGCACAATGATTCTTGATGGTGTTAAGGCTTGATTTCTGGGCTGGGGAATATTTCTTGAAGTTGGAAGATGAAGATTCAAAGGACTTATGAATTTCTGGGCAGAGCTTCAGCTTCTATGAACACTGCACTTTCAAATTTCTCAAGCAATCTTCAAATGGTGAAGATTAGGGGTATTTATACCCAAGCACCAAGGAACTAGCCGTTGGACACAGCTGTTGCAAGGACAGTACTTGATGCTTTTCCATTGGTCCACAATATCCACTTTTGTCCTTTGGTACAAAGAATGCAGATAAAGCCGATCGTGCTCCACCGCAAGCAATGAGGTTAGAACACCTGTCACCTTTTCAAGATCCTTGCAGATCTTCTCTGACATTGAATCACGTGAAGAGATTTTGTGGTTGACTTTTGATATTGCTGATGTGGATTCCAACGGTAAAAAGTGGTTCACTTCAAGTCTCCAATCATTGGATGCGGTCTGGTGTGGAGCGGTTGATTAGATGCGGTTGATTACACCAGAAGGTTGCAAGGCGCGGTTGGAGTTGAACTGCACAGGTGCGGTTCATAAAGCGGTTGCACTATAGTAGTTCAAGGAGCAGATTCAACTAGGAGTTCCACATGCGGTTGCATGTGCGGTTCATAAGGGCGGTTTTGAAACTGCTGAACTGCAACTCTCCAATCCAATGAGTCTTGTGCCAGTCTTCAAGCCTAAATTTAACCTATTCTATAAAATGAACTTAGCTAAAAAATTGAAGTCTAAGCTTCATTACGTAGGGTCCTAAAGTCCTTAAAATAGACAGGAGGTTATGGTATCAATCAAATCTATTATAAAATAGGAGAGTTAAAACATGCATACCCAACAATCTCCCCCTATTTGATTGATGCCATTACCTACTATAACTAAAGCAAACATTGTACTTGATAAAAACATGTCCATAAGAATTAACATGGTAATTCATGTCCCAAGTCAATGCACACACGGGCTTAAGCTATAGATTTCTATACTACCTGAAAGATAAAAACTTACAATATGGAAAGTATAGAAATGCATTCAGTGCACTTGAAAAGATATGAGTTTATGTTTAAGGTGCGGTTTAAACTGAATGTTTAACCTTCATTTCAAAAGTATGATTTTAAGTTGGAAAATATTTGAATGAGGTTATAAACCATAAGCGGTTTCATTGTTCTACAAACAAGCAGTTTGATATGAACAAA